>JAJNMT010000024.1:0-24242 GCA_025685495.1 Huntiella abstrusa
GTACCTCTCGCGCAAAACGGCTATTGCGCCTGGAGGGTCCTTATTCAACTCTCGATGGAAACGACTTGTCGTCCACCTGAGAGGCTCCCGCCCACTAGCTGTGTCGGGGCAATGAACCGCCAAATGAAACACCGACTGTATAGGGCACCCGCAGGTGCACCCCGCATCCGATATCTGGCCGGTGGCAGCACGCCATGCTCCGCTCCCGCCATGTCCTGTCTTAAGCCTGGTCAGAAAACCATTGTCTAGGCGTGTTAACTGTTTCCTGACCCGTGTGACCTCCTTCCAATCCGCATCAAACCAACCCTCTCGTCCTGGATCCGCCTGTAAAACTTCCACCCTCTCCACTCCCGCTCCCCTCCTATCCGTCATCCACCGCCTCTCCGCCTCCTCTCCACTTGTCAGCAAAACATTAGCGGCACGCGCTGCCTCGGTACGTGGGTATTGTCGATCTACTGGCGTGTTTGTGGTTTGCGCAATCTGCACAAGCACTGACTTCCACGCCGCTGACTCCTGCAACTCCGCCTCTCTGCGAGCTCCAAGATGTCGATAATACTCCCGTAAAGGTTCACAAGCAGCCTCTGCGCGTAGTCTGGGTAGTGGGGTTGAGAGTTTGGCACCCGTATATGTCCGAAGCACTCTTGACTGGGCGCGCTCTAGGCCCTCCATCTGAGTCTCCGTGAGCCCAGCAAATACAACTGATGCCGGCGCATACGTCAAACTAGGTCTCAATCCACCCTTCCATACCGTTCGCAAACTTGACCAACTGACCTCCTTCACACCAGAAAGTGCCTTGACGAGATTCTCCTTGCCTCGTATCCTCGCAAGTATAGCCTTGCTGTGCACACCACCATTACCCCAAACATCTAGCCACATACCGAGAAATCTCGTGCTGCGCACAATTTGTAAAGAGTGACCATCCAAGACAAGCGGACTATCTTTCCACTTATTCCATGTATGCCAGTTTAGTGCCATCAAAGTACTCTTGGCAGGTTCGAATACCACGCCTCGCACCTCCGCCCAATCCTTCGCAATGCCATAGACTGTCCGCAAAGCCCGTTCCGCCTCCTCACAGTTTCTTGCCTGCACTAGAAGGTTTGTGTCGTCTGCGAACTCGATGCCAGTGACCATAGGGTGTATGCGCTCCACCAGATCGTGCATGCTTGCAACGAATGTGATGAACAGAAGTGGTGACAGTGGGGAGCCCTGTGGCACGCCGGAGCGCACCTGTCTACTGCCCGTGTCTTCACCGTTGAGGGACAGCACCGCACGACGGCCTTCTAGGTAACTTCGCAGCCACTTAGAAAACCACTCGGGTGCACCTCGCATTGTCAGCTCATGAACGAGCCACGAATGATCCACTCTGTCAAAAGCACCAGCTATGTCTAGCTGCAGGAGAAGCGCCTGCTTACGAGGACCAACCCTCTGCGCAAACTCCTGTACTGCCCTAATGGCCGTCTCCGTAGAACGTCCAGGTCTGTTTCCCATCTGGCCCGTTGGGAGGCGCTCGTCAAGCACCTTCGAGAGCCGTTGAGCCATGATCTTCTCAACAGCTTTCCCTGCCGTAGACAGTAGCGAAATTGGGCGCCACGCACCCGCTTGCTTCCTTGCCGAGGGTGACTTCCCCGGCTTGGGTATGGGCACCACGCGTGATAACTTCCACGGCGCGGGCCAATGATTCAAACGGAGCGAAGCGCTCGCAATTTTCGCCAGACATGCGTACACACGAGTGCCCGCATCTCGGATAAAACCAGATGGTATACCGTCTATACCTGGAGCCTTCCATGGACCCGTATCTCTCAGCGCCAATTCGATGTCTTCCGCTGATATGGAGCGGTCAATGTCCCATACAGGCCCGAGTGATAAGGCGTGTGTCGGAGGGGCTTCGGAGGGTGTGGCTACTGGGAAGAAGCGGCTGCATAGCGCTCCGGCTATGTCTTCGCGGTCTGAGGAGAGGCCGGTTGGTGTTTCGAGTTCGTCAATCCGTCGAGGTGTATGCGCCGTACGTTGCCCATGGCCCTTGACAAAGTTCCACAGCTGATCCGTATCTGTCATGATCGCCTGCATGCGCTTGTCCGCCAGCTCGGTGCAAGCTTGTGCACGCGCAGTCTGGTACTCACGCAGCGCTGATCTTAGCGCCGCAGCATCTGTAAGACGGCCCTGCCACGATAGAGACTCCAAAGTCTTCCACCGTTTGTAGAGCACGCGAAGCTCAGCTGTCCACCATGGTCTGGGCTTAGACCGAACCCGTCGTTCGGGTGCTAGGTGGTCAGCTGCTTTCTGCAGTTGGTCAGCAAATCTGATAGTTGCGCTCTCCAATTCGCCTGGTGTACGAATACGCCCCAAGGTGAAGTTCTCGAAAAATTCACGGCTCACTTCTCCCGCTTTTACGCCCTTCCAATCCCTCTTATAGCGTGGCGGCGGGCGGACACCATCCGGCACCCTTACCCAACCCCACATGGCCCGATGATCGGATCCCGGCATCTCCGCGTCTCCCTCAAATCCCGCATCTATACCACGCGAAAGCATAAGGTCGATTGTCGTCTTCTGATCAGTTCCTCGATGCCACGTGATCGTTCCGGGGATGGTGTCGATACAAAAACCTTCCGTACAGATCCAATTCTCAAGCCTCACACCCTTCCTATCCGTCTTAACACCCTCACCACCCCACAAAGCCGAATGCGCATTAAAATCCCCCATCAAAATGGCTGCGTGCGGTGCCTTGACATTGCCGAGCGCGAAATCTTCCACGTTATTGCTCTGACTTTGGTACACCGACGCCATCCAGACCCCACCCACCACGGCGGCAGCAACATCCTTCCTTGTGATCACCCGTATGTATCCGATATCTTTGACCAGTAGCGCGGCTGCACCAGTCCATGTTATCAGATGATATTCCCCTAGTCTCTCCGGCCACACGTACGACTGGCGTGAGCCCGGCATCTCTTGGAGGAATAGAACGTCTGCTCCAGAATCAAGCGCACCATCGAGGCACTCTTGTCTATTGTGGAGATTCCACTGTAGCAGACTTAAGGTACGCATGTCTAATTCCGGGCAGCCCGCGCTGTATCGGGGCCGTTGGTCTTAGCAGAGCTAGCGGTCTCAGCCGAGCTAGCGGTCTTTGCAGACTTAGCTGCGGAAATGGGTTGGTCGTCGGGCTTCTTGACCTTGGCCCGCTTAACGGACCGGTGAGCACGACCCGAATGGCTGCGGATGGCGGCGGCATAATCCACGCCTTCACGCACGAGGGAGTCGTTGCTGCCGACTCTGCGCTTGGGCAGAGAGGAAGTCGTCACGACCGATTCCATGTCACAATCACTGTCACGGGCACTATCTTGCACTGTGGTGGTGGTGACGGGCGATTCGGCCATCGGGGCATCCTCGTCTTGCGAAGCTGAGACGTGTTGGGGAGCATTCTCCGCCAGGTACTTGTCCCAGTATCGCTTGTCTGCACGGCGCAGGCGGTGAGAATGCTCGCGAGCCTTCTCAATTGCCGCAGCGCGTTCCGGGCACGCGATATCAGTTGAGGCGTGGACACCTCCGCAGTTGACGCACGTAGGTGCCTTCGTGCACCTGGCGGAGCTGCGGTCGTGGTGACCAGCGCAACGTTCGCACCCGGGACCACCCTTACGGTGGCACCGCTTCCTACCATGCCCCCACTTCCAGCATTTGCGACACTGAATAGCGAGGCCATCCCGAATGGTCCACTGAACCCGGAGCTTCTTGCCTTCATGAGTAGGGGGGCACATCATGAGCTTGATGGCGCAACCCTTGTTATTCAAAGCAGTCTCCAAGACCAAACCATTCCAATCCGCCGACATCACCGACTCGACACCAAAAAGTTGAGCAGCGATCGCTCCGGCATCACCAGCCTCCAAGAAACCAGTAACGCGAATACGCCAACCACTCAGAGACACCTTGGCTTCCGGCAACTGGGCCTTGGCCACACCCTCAAGGGCAGCAACTCGGGACAACAAATCCCCCTCCTGGCACCGAATCGGGATGTGGAGGGAGTCAGCCGAGCAGGCCACAAAACCCATCTTCAACTCGGGCACGGCTTCTTGCACATGCCGACGGAAAGCCGCGGCCCCTTTGGGGGTAACGGTTGTCCCGAGTTTGATCTCTACGGTCTTGGCGGCGCGCTCCGATGGGGCACCGGGCGAACGCTCGGGCTTGCCATTGCTGACCAACACATCCTCTACAGTCTTAATGGGCTTCTTCTCCTTAGCCCGTCTCCGCCTCTCCTGATTAACCCGTATCTTCTCCTCCACAGTGGGCCCCATCCCCTCCGGAAGCTCAACGCTCCGCAACCGACCAGCTACCTCCCGGAAAATCTCCACGAAATCGAAGGCCGCAGCAGGTGCGCCAATCTCACGAAGACAACGCTCCACGTCCGCGGACGACCATGACCCATTCGTATTGTCCCGGTCGTCTACTATTCCCGCCTCGTCGATTTGCATGGCCCCGTTCTCGGCGACCAGCTCAGGCGTCTCCCCGTTCACCAAAACAGGCGTGGGCGGCGCCCCGGCACCAGAAGAGGCTCTATCTACACCTGCTTGCTGGGCCATGTCGGCGATTGAAAATTTACGATTATTTAAGGATGTTCTTTAACAGAAAAAATGAATTGAGCTCAGCAGCTTGGCTATATGTCTCCCTCGGTTGCTGTATTTGGAATGAGACATTGCCATCACGTCAGTCTTAGCGTCCTAGGAGACCAATACAGACCAAGGCGGGATTGGGACTGGAGGAATTCTCGATTGGAGAAGTCCCGATGGAGTGTATAAGTAAGGCCCGCCCCCGCCAGATTTACAGCCTTTGAGCTTTTGTTCTCCGCAACTACAAATCTTTCTACCAAGCCTCCAACATCACTTCACTTTTACACATCACTTTTATATTCTACCTTTTTGGAAACTCTTCACAATGTCTGCCTCCATGGAACTCCCCACTTCTCTCGACCTGATCAATGCTGATACTCTGGTCAACCCGGCTACTTTAGCCAATCCAGATGCTTTGGTCCAATCTCCAGATGTGGTCGATTCTCTTCCCTTGGTGGATTCTGGTACCTTGGTGCCTTCTGCCCCCACCCCGCCTCCCGCCCCGCAGCTTGCGAGTGAAGTTCCCGCCCCGGTTTATCGAGCATTTGATAAAGCGCGTGTTCCTTACAGCCGCATCCTACAACGGCCCGGCGACTTCCTCTGTGAGGGTAACCTCTTTCCTGTTTGGTCCGGAGGTAAGTCCCGAGCTCGTGGCTTGGGACTTCATTCTCAAGCTTCAATGGCTGTGAACGGTCTACAATGGGGTTCCTACGATATGCAGAGGGCACTTTGGCAAGCCCAGTGGGAAATGAAACCAGGCTCTCTTTTGCTTTCAGAGCCTGAAGCCCCGGGATTTGCCAGAAGAGCAACCAAGCCACCAAAGAACGGGAAGTTTGATCCAGTTCAGAAGACAGAGCTTGATGATGCCATCTATGCTTTTACAAAGTGGAAACAGGAATGCAAAAAAGCTCTCTCGCGTGGTATTCAACCACTGACGCGAAAGCGGATACAACGCGTCCTGCACACTATCCAGGGCGCCGAGTTCCTCTATAAACATGTTACGGGGGGCCCTTCGAAGATGGTAGTGGAAGGGGCTATCTTGGTTCATGAAGCCCCCGACATGTCCGGACTTCGGGGAAACACCTTCCTGATTTGCGGACCGCGGGAAATCATCGACCGCCACTGGCCTGGCCGTGCGCTCGTCTCTGCAATGGCCGTTTGGGACCGCAGAAAGGGCGGAAGAATCAGGTAGGCAGTCGATCAATGACGACGCACACAAGATTTTAGTACTAACGCATACTGTAGGAACCGTGATAACAACACGATCTTGTACTGATCGCTTCTGGTTCGATACTAGCCTCTCCCTTTTCTAGCGTGGTAAGTGCAGCAAATCTAACAGATTGAAGATCAAGTACAACTAACATGTTTGTATTTCAGATGAACTCAAGGCGCAGATAAGGTCGAGGGGTGCTGTTCTTTGTTTTGCTCTTTTTTGCGTTGCTTTTTTGGGTTTGCTCTTTTGGCGTTCGGCGTTTTGCTCTTTTCTGCGTTGCTTTTTTGGGTTTGCTCTTCTGGCGTTCGGCGTTTTGCTCTTTTTTGCGTTGCTTTTTGGGTTTTGCTCTTCTGGCGTTCGGCGTTTTGCTCTTTTTTGCGTTGCTTTTTTGGGTTTTGCTCTTTTTTGCGATGCTTTTTTTGTTTTGCTCTTCTTGGGTTGTCCTTTTTGCGTTGTCTTTTTTGCGTTTTGAATCCCTGGTTGGGGCCTTCGGGTCACTGGGGCGGGCGACCAGCTGCGGTATCCAACGATACCACGGGGGGGGCCAGTGGGTTCATCAATAACATGTTTGCATATCTTGCTTGTCTTCACATCTATTGAACTTTGCTTTGTTCGTGACCACGTGATAGGCTGTTTTGCCGTTGAATTGGTGAGGTCATCCCATCGTTTTCAACTGTCTCCCTAGAAAGTGGATGATTTTCTTTGGTTCTGTGATTCGTGATCGTTGTTGTGTTCAATGTTACATCTTGCCATGGCCACTTTGCCGTAGAGTCAGTGTCCCGATATATATATCCTGAGTCGTCATCAATGACCTTGGGTACAAACACAATTCATGTCGTATGCTTCAATCTTCGTCCGGTTAGACACTCTCGTGATGGTATCTTTTGTGTAGAGAAACCGGCGTTTATGGTGCCTCCAATGTTAGTTGCTGAACCTCCTAGCACTACAATCCACTTCAATGCACAGAAACACAGTTGTCCTCGGTACAGAGACATCATATAGTATATGGTTACTCAATCCCTTTGCCAACAAGACTTTTGTCCAGGGGATGCTTCGCTGTGCAGTGGTAGGTATAGCTGGTGCTACCACATGGGGATTCGAGACGTCCACATGTGTAACACGTGATGAATGGGCTGACGTCGAAGTATGTATCCCTGGACGGTTGCATCACAGGGTTCACCGAGTTCCTTTGTTACCTAAAAATGCAGTCTCCGTATGACCATGTCAACGTCATGTGTAACACCCACACATCTGCATTGAGGGTCATATCAAGTTGAAGTGTCACTTGGCAACATTCCTAGATGCACACTCCGCTACTGCCGAGTTCGTCGACCTATCGTTCCACTCTAACAATCACGTGTTGTTTAACACAAGTCGGCTTTGAAAAGTGTCTATTTGACTATTACTTTGTACCCTACAAAGTCTCCGAAACGCTCTATGTCATGTGCTGATCCGCCAAACTGGCCTCTGACGAGATCTTTACCATGCTGACGATCCAGCTGCTCCAAACAAAACCAATCACACATATTATTGACAGAGCAGCCAGCATATGGCGGAGTTGTTGCTCTCCATCTTGAAACCACCGAGATAACCGCAAACAACGAGATGACCGCAAAACTGTTCTGGAGGTTATTTTGAAGCTTTGCTACTTCATAGATTCCCCATCGAAGGCCTACAATCTCTGACCCATGCGACTCGAGGCTTCCCTGGACGTTTCTCGCTCATGGAGAATCAAACAAACAGGTCGACTCGTGGAGGCTGTACCTATTCTTTCCACCTTTGCGACAACGTATCAGGCCACTCACCCAAAACGCCAGTACGCCTTGGAAGGTCTGCAAAAATCACGAAAAAGGGTCCAAGGCAACGCCGTAGGTTGATTGGACCAGACTAATGACGGGATGACAAAATGCGCACTGGACGAAAGCGTAGATAGACTGAAACAGCAGGCTTCACTCTGGGAGTTGGTGGCGGATCTCCAATACTCAGCGTGTGCTAGGTAAAAGTGGAGATGCTCTTGCGCGACATCCCCCCCCCAAGCATGTCTTGCGCCAAATCGCAAAGCCTCGGACAGATGAGAGACGACATTTATCAGGACGGCGGGGTAGTAAAACACAACCGTAGCTGAACAGTATTGAAAAATATTAGCTCCAACGACGACGCCACACAATGATCCACGGCAAATTCTGGCCAGTGGATAGGTCGAAGACTCTGTTCGAGTCTATATCGTGGTCTCGGGAAGGGGATCGACGGGATGAAGATCAGAGGTAATCTGGTTGCAGTCGAAGTTTGATCAGGAAGTTCGAGTTTTATGGCCAACTTGGAAACATCTTTGGGGAAAGAAACAGAGAATGATTATTTCGTGAGATAGAAAAGCCACAATTACAAGTGTTGAAAGTTAAACAAAAGCAACTCTGACACTACACTGTCCTTCTGCAGCTCCATTTTCTCTTTTTGGCACTACACGCTGACGAGCCCGCACAGATTTTGCTCATCTACCGTCACCTGGGTTACCCAAAGTTGACTTCCTGAGTCGCCCATTGTTTCCGTATCTCGTCACAACTCTCTTCCTGCCTTTTTGGCATTTCCCCCGTTGTTCTCAATCTTTCTTGAACATTTGCACGTCCGTAGCTTTTGTCAAACTGACGTAGCAAAATCATTTGGTACCTTGTCTCGGTAGTTGGTTTTCTCGGCAGTTCGCTGTCTCCGTAGTTCCTTGTCTCGGCAGTTCAGAATCCTTGCGCTGGCCGAACAGGGCTAAATGATTAACAAACTAAAATTGCCACAATTACCTTGTTTATGTAAATAGCAAGGTGGGGTAGTGTCTGAGGAAATGCTGTTATAGAAGGCACGACCATATTGAGATGGATAATTCTCACAGGAATCACAGTCCGGGAGAAGATGTGATGTAGACACACCTAGCTGTGCTAATCTTATCCGTCTCCGGGGACAGGGATAGTCCAGTCAACAGTGTATTATGGGGTCGTACAGTTATGCACTGTGTGACAGAGCCTCAACCCTTGTGTGTGTTAACCCTACTAATAACCATGATCGTGGACATCAATTTAGCCGATCTTCCTTTGTACAAGCCTCAAGATGGCATCGTTGAGGTTTTCAGATGCCTTTTCCATTGGAGTCAAGATAGGCTCGCCCCAGCTGTCGTTGAGGGGATAAGGAATCCCATTCACAACACATTCTCCTTTTCTTCGTTTATTACAAGGCTCGTCGTTGCCATTACACCCTCTTGAGGTCAGCCTCGTTGACAAGCCGCGTCCGCCCCCTCATTTCAGCGACTGTCGATACCTCGAGACAACACAAATCCGCCCAACAACGCGCGATACTCGGAATACCCTTTTTACATACAACTGGCTGGCATGGTTTCAGAAGGTATGAAGTCAGATACACTGTTAGTTTTGGCTGTGGAGTGTCGTCGTTTGCACCGGGGAGAAGGAGGCCGCAGCGACGGGAGTTGGTCCTAGGGCGCCCGTGGGGGGATAGTCGGACTGTGTTTGGAGAGTGGTCAATCAGAGTTATGAAAATTTAAAACTTCACGGGGTCTATATGGCGGGGTTCTACAGTCCTCCGGTCTGCAGATAGAGGAACTTAGCCCTGCCAACCAGGTTACAAATGGAACCAATCAAACCAATCAAGACTTCACCTCAAACTGTGACATCACACAGAACCGAGTCGCGCCTCACCAGCAAGTGTATTGCCCGAGATATGGGACAATGAGCTCGAGAGTCAAACCACAAAACGATACAGAAACATAGGAGGGCACATTGAATCGACTTCTTCCTCCCCGAAAGTTCCTCGTCCCCAGGATGCACGACAGCCACACCTCAAGCTGAGAAAGATTGGGCTGTTCTTTTTTCTCCTCTTCATCACCAATCCTGAGTGTATAGGATAGGACATGATGAAAAACATGCGATTGTGTGTATGCAAAAGTATAGGGTGTTGATGGGCAGCCGATACTTTTGGTGGCCGCCATTTTTTGTACACATTATTCATAAGTGGGTTTGGTCCGTGCGCGTTAATCACAGCGAGTAAAAAGTTTATCCATGTATGCATAAAGCTTAAGGGTTGACACCAGTTGATGGTACTGTGTAAATGCAAAATGTACATACATATGTAGCTATAAATCGCCTCACTTGTATGTTACTGGTGGTGACATTGGCGCTTGACAAACGGGTGAAGGTAAAAGATCTATATTGTATATCGGTCGGTTACACAGAGAGCAAGCCATCACCTATGACAAGTTTGTGTAATACCCAGGATCAAGAGACGTTGCCGTCGTTGACTTCAGCAAAGCTCAGGTTAGCACATGTTTCTTTCCAATGATGTCATTGTGCCCCCAATCAAGCATCTCGAGCGTGCCGAGTAATGTGCTCTACGTGCCCCCAAGCTTGCGTCGTCTGCCGTCAAGCTGGGAGTACGGCCAAGCACGGAACGTAATCCAAAGGTATTCAGACAACGCAAGTGCAGTGCAGAGGCATCCCACTCGTAACAGAGCGGATGTGGCGCCGGCCTCGCAGTGGATTTACGAAGAAGCGATGCAAGCGCGGTTAAGACAGGAGGATTCAGAGCTTTTCTTACTAGACGATGCGACTGACATTCTGTGGTTTATTGAGGGTCTTGCTTAGATGGTTTGGGTTGATATAGATTTAGTTTGAGACAATGTTATTATTCTTCATCGCAATTTTCTTCTATGTCGTCAGCCGATTGCTCTGAAACCTGGTTCTGTGAAAACCAAGTAGCTATTGAATTTCATGAGATTTGTTGTTGTGTGCTGTTTCAATGGTGAACACAAAACATCCAGACCCCGAGCTGGTTTTGGTACGTTTGTCATCTTGTTATGGACTCAGCCTGGTCAGCGATAGGGTTAATGCACAACTACATAACAGGATAATATCCCGTAGTATTTTTTTATAACATATGCACGGACCATATACATTTATGAAACATATTTATGAAATGGCGGCCACCAAAAGTATAGGCCGCCCATCAACACCCAAAGTATATCACCCGATACCATATCCGAAGGTTTCACTATTTTTTGGTCTAGTCGTATGTTGATACCTCCTAATTTAGCAGCCCTGTATGCTGACCGTAGCTATAGTACCTCCTGCTGACTACCGTCTCTCCTTTCACATGCGAAACTAATGACTGTTCAGGAAGGGCTTCAAAAGCTGGCATCATGAACTCGTGGTCTGATAGTTGCGGGAGTGAACGGTGTATGTGTGCAACGCAGCATCGCGATTTCATGCCATCCTTCAAGCTTGTTGATGTCATTCCTCAAGATCCAGAGGGCTGAGGAGAAGGACACTGCGCCTTTATGTCATAAAGGCAGATACAAGCAAGTATCATTAAATTTCGAAGCATCAAGGAACACTCCCAATGCTTACACAGGAGTGGATGAATATATTCTGGAAGAATTCGAAATTACTATTGACAATACAGCGCTTCTAAGCTAAATACAGGATTCCCCGTTCACTTTTTGATGATCAACATCTCAGTCACCCCAGGACCACTTTTCTCAGCACGCTATGTCAGCCTTAACGGCTGTCTTAGTTGCCCTCTTCGATATCGAGAATAATATTGCCGATATTTTGGAAGATATTGTAGTTCATACGCTCATACCAATGTATAGGGCTGTTGCTCATAGGATCAATCCATACGAAGAAAGAACCGTGCACCTCTCTAACCTCAGACTCATGAATTGCACGTTCTGCTAGAGCCCCGAAAAGACTTGACAATTGTCTTTGGAGACATATGGCAGCATTGTACCACTTGTAAAGCGCAGAGTTGAAGTGCTTTATCTGAAATTTGTGCCGATTGGCAATGTATTCACAGTCATTGAAGAATCGCTTTTCCGTAGGAGTCTGTCGAGATCCCCGTGGGCGGGGTAACGCGTAGCCATGATGTAGGTGGATACTCATGGCTACCAAATGCTGGTAGATCCTCATGATTCTGTCATGTTGCTTCAAGATGCCTTGTGCGAACAGGCCAAACGTCTGAACCGGAATCTTGCAGACAATCTCTTTGACGTCGCCTTGGAAAGGAGGTGGTAGGGTCAAGTCCATCCGCAAGGCTTGAATACAGAATGACATCGAAAGAACCAAAGAGGATTCATTTAGCTGCGCAATGTGCTTAATGGCCTCGGCGTCGTGAGGCCGGAAGGGACGGGGAGCCTGTCTAATTGCGGAGGCAGCCTCACGGACGTCGGCACGACAAGGAGTGGCGAGTATAGCCATGACTGGCTTTGGAATTCCGGCTTGGTTGAATTGTCAAAGGGGTCTTTGTTGATCACGGAGTTCAATCAATACAGAAGGCTGCTCGGTTGATTGAGAGTCAAGAATCAACGAAGACGGAGATTGGGCGTTAGGATTTTGTACAACCATGCAATTGACGTCGTCAAGTCGTAATCAACCAACAGAAAGTAGGTTGAATGAATAGCAAGCGGTGAATTGAATGTCACAATAGAATCCCCGAGAAAGAATGTTGACAGCAGGTGAACAGAATTTATAAACTTGTCCGTGGAAGCCTGAAAGTAATGATGACGAGAAGTATGTATGGAAAGCCGAGTCAGCCCAGAAAAGTGTAGCGAAGACCGTTGCTTGAACGATGCCAAAATGGGAAACGCAGTTAAGCTGAGAATCAGACTAAAATGATGACATTTGAGGATAGCGTGGCACTGCTGATTTGGTATGGGCACCGCTCCGTTTGGCATCGTGACGGCAGTTGCTTATATGAGTTGCCGCTATAATTCTAGGAAACTGCGGCCAAATACGGTGACTCAAGTAGTCACCAGACTACCATATACTGGGAGTCTGGTTGTGAGTTTACTGCGACACACAGCCTGCGTGTTTCGGGGTCAAGCATTACACAGTAGTTTAAGGTCAAAGGGTCGTGAAATCACAGAGAGGCGTCGGCGTGTTCGAGTCTGGTTGAACACGAAGGTGAATATCTTTGATTATAGAGCAAATGTACAGAGGTATTAAGATCAATTGGATGTTTGCTCAATGGCTGGTAGGACAGAGAGATAGGAAGTGGGAGATTCATTAGGCCTAACAGCTCCGCTTCTCCCTCGGCATGGCCTACGCCCCTTTAGTTGTCTTGTTCTTGCCTCACGTGCCCATGGGTTCATGAAAGATATCTCATGTTTGGATATCATCATGTTCGACGCCTGCGGTTTCATACATTGTTGTAGAAAACATCTCAGTGTGGTGACATTGGTGTCTCTTAGTGAAAAGTACATTGAGCTATCAAGATACTCCAACCTTCCTCCTCGCTATAGTGAACAACTGAATCACTTCACACATGCCGAACTTGGCAAAAGGAGTGTACGACCTGTACATTGACTCGTCACCTGCCAACCACGGACACTTGTCATCTCCTCTGTTGCTTTGCCCCACCAAATGACCTTTATGTTGGTTACTGTTGTTCTCCCGAAAACTAGAAACTGCTCCTACCCCGTCATTTTAATTTGCCGGCGGACCACGCGAAGGTTTGCTCGTTGGATGAGGACCCGTATCATGTGATTGAGCCTCCTCGAGCGAAATGAAAGACTCGATTAAACATGTAAACGATCGAATGCCAGGCGAAACTGCTCGAATCTAGTCGTGTAACCGGTGTTTGCCTCTTCAATGGGCTCACGGGAGTCTGGCGCGATGTATCCCTCCTCACCAGGCTGGACAGGCTTCTTAATTTTGACTGGATGCGTTGTCGCAAAGTGGTCGCGGTCAGAATCGTCCCGTTCTGCGGGATAGATTGGGTAAGCCTGACTCTCCCCACTGGAAGAGACATAGTAATCGGCATCGGGGCGAGAAGTGGCATACTCGCGGCGGCCGGGGTCATTGTGCTTGACACGGGCAAGGGAAGCGCCAATGGGGCTGGACTGGTGACGGCGCGAGTTGAAAGCGATATTGCCAGACACTGTAGTTTCCGCGTTTTCTGAAACCGTAGCATCCGGTGTCTTCGTCATGCTAGTATTGACAGCAAGGGATGCAGGGAACCCGCCCCGTGAAGCAGAGGGGTCGACGAAGAACTCGGGGCCGCCACACATCGCTCTCGAACAGGGTGTGTTGAGTGAAGTGAGACCGGTATACCCGTGGGTAACCGATTTACGCTTCGCCGGGATCTTGGCATTGTTATTGCTGAAGTTATCGAGAGCCGCGGTCATCTTTGTTCGCCTAGTTGATGCAAGAATTGTCCGGTTAGGAACTGAGGTGGCAGCGAAGCGGCTTGCGCGGATGAGAACAGACATTCTGATTGCAAAAATGATTGTTAGCTGGGACTACAGAAAAGCAAAAATCGGCATGTGGGCGTACCTGAATGGGAAGTCGGTGTAACTTGGTCGTTGTGATATATGGGGGTTTGCTGATTCTGTATCGAAGTGATGATATAGTATTTAATGACTTGAGTGCAGATGCAAATGAAAACAAAAATACAGGGAGAAAGAAGAAGCAGATGTGGGGAAGTCAGCCACTTTTTATGTTGGGCGGATTCAGTCGCCACAACCAGCAAGTATCTGGCATCAGACACGACTAGCAAAAATATACTTCAGAACATCTCGGATTCGGAGAGTCCCAGAAAAAAAAGGATCACTTGGCTCTGCTTCTGGTTAGGCCAATAGTCTCTGGGGCAAACTGCGCAATCATAGGCAAACCCAAAAAGTGCCGCCTTCATGTCTCAATGACAAAGCAAGCGTGCTAGTAGCGTACAGGCGACTAAAACCCGTCCACTACTCGTACCAGTGCCGTCTCTCTCATTTGTGAGCATGGTGATAAACACAAGTGGGTGTCCTAAATAGGATAATGGGTGTGTATGAAAAAAAGAAAAACAGGGAAAAGAAGAATGAGACAATCCGGTCCCCTCGTGATCTCAACCTGCGGCGGAATATCTGTTAGCCTCTGCTCTGTAACCCGAAACAACCGGAGGAATGTACGCTCAAGTGTTTGTACATACAACATTTGAGCTAGTCTGGGGAGAGCTTAGTAAAGCAATATAAATGGGCTGACTGCCCCAGGCGATCGACATTATAACTTATTTGATTCGGACAATAGGTTTAAACCCTGGCTCGTCTTACCTACGACGTTCTTAAACTTTCTCAGGTTTTCTTTTCGTCAATCTTTACCTCAGTCACCTGGCCAGGGTGACAAAGCATTCAATTACTTGCAATATATCATACGTTGGTTTTTCTAAGTCAGTCGACTCTTGCTCGTCTGCTTTAATCCTGATATACCACATACAACGAACCCACGGCGCCCTAGAGACACAAGTCCCAACCATTACGCCCGAACCTTCAACAAGATCAAAGCACCTCGATACCAACAGTTATCATCATGGACAATCGGACTTTCCAAGTTTTTATGGCGTTGTTTGAGCTTGCAAATGATCCCACCCCGGCTCCCAGATCCAGACAGGCCCCGCGCCAGTTCATTCCTCTTGATGACAGATTAATCAAACACGTAGGGCCAATGAGTGGAATCCCGCTTGTTCTGTCGATGGAGAAGTGTATCACGATTCTCCGGACAGAGATGACCCTTCCGCCCGGGTATGACGGGTTGAACGAAGAAGATGTGATTTCCGAACTCAAGATGGAAAATTTCGGAAGTTTTGTTGAGGGCCTAATCACGCAACACAACAAAATCATGAATGACTACCAGATTTTGATGGCCATGAACATCCAGCTTTCCAACTACTACGAGCTCCCGCGCCCTGCTGGTTCTAGACGGGTAACTCAGCATCAAAAGATGTTCTTTCTGGATTGTGAACGTGTCGCACAAGCCCACAGATTTGAGATAGCCACCTTTCATGTCCGACTTATGATCTGGCAGAACGCTGCTGATGGGGTCCAAAGAGATCTTCGCGCTTTGTACCATACTGCATGGGGACGCGCAATGGTGGAGCCGGATATCGACGAAGTCCATGGTCACATCTTCTGCCGACTGAGGACTGTTTGGACGGAGCAAACGCTTCACTACAACATTTTCCAGAATGTTGACGACATCATACTCGACGTCCCTGAAGATATTCACTACATTGCGTTGGTAACGGAGAATCCAGAACAGGCTGTCAGGGATGGAATTATACCGGCTGTGGACTTGGAGACTTAGATCTTGTCACTTTTTGATCATTGGGCGGATGTCATTTATCTTTGGACGCCCAGCCGTTTTCTTCAATATTGTTGAAGAAGCACCTCAATCGATGGTACCGGTCAAGTCAGACGGGGGCGTAAAGGAAGATGTAAGCGGGAATATGGTCTCAAGTCGCAATCAGGCACAAGCATGAGTGGGGGTATATATTGACCTGTTTGTAGCCCCATGAAAACTGCAATACAAGTTCCACAAAATTTAGCAAGTATCATCATCAACTTGCTATTGAGTTCTGCGTGCGTCATTGACGGCTTGATAATTGTGATCTATTCTATGCATGCTGGTGGCATCATAACGCCCGGTATTGAGCTGTGACGATGTGGGTACATGTTTTTTATATCCAAAGCAGATTTCAAAGATTGCCTCAATAGGCCCATCCTCATGGGAGCCTGTGGCCCAGATCGCCAATGGGAATGTATAACACCGATGGAATAACCCACGGCAATACCAATTTCGCACTTTATGGTCTGAGTAAGGGATGGCAGACCGAGATCCGTATTTTCCACGTGGCGTGGTCTCATTTGAGAGCTGGTGACTGTACATGATGGTACAGTTTGTGCATGTTTGTGTCGGGGTGTCATGAAACACAAGACAGGCTACAGAGCAAGAAACATCAACAGCCTTGCGTAGCGTGGCCCGCACATTTCTAATTCATAGTGTGTGGTTACTACTATTCGATTTTGAGCAACATGCCGGGTCAGGTCTGAAACAAACTTCTTATGTTGGAGTAGTCAGTACCACTCGGGAATGAAGACCCAGAATACTGCGCACGCAACGGCCTGAGAAATATGTCCAGAATAACGAGTGGTCATTGTCTATGGGGGGTCATTTGGAGAACAGAATATCCGGGCATTAACCTGGAGGCCGGTTCGTCGGAATAATCAGACGTGTATCATGGACGTAGGTTGGCGGCTGTTCGAGAGAACCGTTGTTCTGTGGTGCTGGAGTTGAACGTTTGTGTGAGCTTGCTGTGAGACAAATTAATGAACTAGCAGAGATTTAAATGTCCAAAGTAGACGGGAAAGCGACAGAACCAATTTCTGTCACCGGGGAAGATAGGTTTCCTAACGGCTCTCGGTCTTAACAAGGATTTGTGAACATCTTACCGTCATCTGTGAGGTACCCTGTGTCCCTGAACCGGGTTCGGTCTCCTAATTGGGAGTGAAGAGGCATACGAACGAATGGCTTCCATCTGTGTTATGCATCCATATCGACAATCTGGGGCATTATGCGGCTACAAAAGGGAGTGCGTCCCGCTATGTGGTTCGAGTTCTCTCGAGACGGGCATATTCTGCGTGTTCTAGGTCGTGGAGGCATTCTGGCGAGGCGCAGTGGGTGTATCCACTGTTCCCAGACAACGCTGAGTTATAGAGGCAAGTGGTGCTAACGAAAGGAACAAATGTACCGTAGTCTGGCTGTCAAAGAAGGACGGGATCTGTGGGTTGTCACGAGATAATCCGGCTTGTTTCATTGGAGTACCGGCCATGCTCTGACCAGGCTACCACTGTGACATTGAGGTCCGTGTTGGTCAGGAAAGTCCTCATGAAGAGGGCAACTATGTCGTACATGATACGGTGCTCTCGTTGGAACGGGCGGCTAGGTGCAGTAATATCAGGTTGCTTGTGCAATTCGGGACCCGAACCGTGACTCGAGTCGCCTGGTAGGATATCACCAGGAAAAAGCCGCCAAGGTTGGCGTTCGGGCTGAAGATGGTAATATATTCATAAAGGGTAGCATATATAACATAAGTGTGATCGGTGTTGTGTGTGAGTGTAGGTGACAACCGATATACGCAAGATAGAATTGAACCCGTTCTTCATCTATCGCCGGGGCCGATTAATACCGGTTATCTCGATGGCCGTGACAATTGTTTACTATGGCAACCGACTTATAGGGCACAACGCTACGGTTACAGAAGGTCTATCCGCTGAGGTCACGGAAGCCTTCCGCATATAGTGGTCTACAGCGACTCACCCTCCCTACCAGCTGCTCGGTACCTGCCTAACGGACAGTAGCAGCGGACTGGTCTGTGCCATATGTAAACCAGGAAAGAACGGGCTCGCGGGGTTCTTGCCAAAAACACGCATACGTTCACGCGCCAATCCCTGACAGCTCACGCTTCCCAACCAGTAACTGTATCCTGCTCTTCCTTTTCTCTCCTCTTCTTTCTCTCCTTTCCTTTTCTCTTTCTCTCACCATCGCAACTGCACTGAGTTTTCAAATAAACTGTTCGCTACTGCATACCAAGTTTTTAACTACGCTCTACCACGTAACTACTAAAACCAATTCAATCAACTGATTCAATTCAACATGCCCACCTTTTCTGCCGATTACGAGTCCAACTCCGGGTCTGCCTCCGCCGGTTCCGCTCCCGCCGCTCCCGCCCGCACTAGATTCCAAGCAAGATGGCTTATCTCGGTCACCCCTCTGCGTCGTGATGCGACTGCCAACCTCTGGCGCTTGTGGCAGCTTGCTGCTATTGCCCTCGGTTACACCGAACCAATCTCTATGGATTAGACACCCAAGGCGATTGTCGAAACCGAAGTTGAGCAAGTCCCTGCTGACACCGAAATTACCACGACTGCTGAGTCCGACTCTGTGGATATTGATATGCCCGATGCCCCTCCTCTCGCTGAGTCTCCCCGCTATGCCAGCCGCGCCGAGCGTCTCAATTTCGAAGACGTCGATGTGGAGGAGATTCGGGGCAGTGGTTCCTTCGGTACATCGCGCCGCCGCACCCGCATTGCCACTGAGTCGACAGCCGCCACCCCCGTTGCTGCTGTTGTGCCTGGGCCCGTTGATGCTCCCGAGGCTCCCGTTGTTGCCGAGGTCGTTGAAGCCCCGGGCCCGGCTGCCATAGTTGAAACTGCTGTTGATCCCCAGCTCGCTGTCGTCCCTGAGCCTGTTGCACCCGTTGAGATTGCTCCATTACCCACCCCCGATGCTGCTCTCGTTACGGCCCTAGTCGATGAAAATTACACTCACCTTGAAGATTATGGCGCCGAGATGCTCGACATCCTCCTCGAGGAAATTGAAATCGCTGAAGCTGAAAATGCTGAGCAAACCCATTCTCTACTCGACAACTCCAGCGCCACAGCTCCGCCTACTGTCACAGAGGCTGCTGCTGCCGCTGAGCCTGTCTCTCCGCCGGTCACCTCCAATGCCGAGGAGAACCCGTCGCTTTTGGAGAACGCCGCCACTGCGGTTGAGTCTACTGTCACAGAGGCTCCCGTTGCCGCCACAACTACTCTGAACACCGAAGAGCCGAATTCAGCATTCGACGATACCAGTGCCGCGAACCCGCCTACTGTCACAGAGGCGGCCGTTCCCGTTAAACCCGTTGTCGCACCAGTCTCCGAAAGTGCAGCCTCATCCATAGCTGCCGCGATTACCACGCCTCTTCAACAATGCAACAAGTTCGACAGCCTCCCAACGTTAGCCCTTTCGTCTTCACGTACCACCAGCTTGAAGCGCCGCCGGTCTCCCGCGGATGACGATCTAGATGAGGAAGAACGCCCCAAGACTCGCTCCTCTCCATTTGCCCAGGACTACCAAGCAGCCAATCACTTCTGCCAGTGGACATTCGACAAGTTCCAGAAGCCTACTTCCAGCTTGAAGCGTCGTCGGTCTTTTTCAGATGACGATTCAGACGGTGATGATTGCCAACCCGCGCGCACAGCTCCATTCCCCCAGGACTACCAAGCGGCCAACCACTTCTGCCAATGGACATTCGACAAGTTCCATAAGGCAACTACACCCGCCACTCTTGTCGAGCCTGCTATTCTCGAGTCTGCTGCTACGCCGGTCATCGAGTCATCCAGTACGACCGCCTCTCCGGGCCCAGCTTCACCATCATCACCCGCCCCGTTGAGCACTTCAACTTCCACAGTGCATTCGTCTAAATCCTCAAACAAGCGGATTCGCACTCAGAAGCCTGCTCCGGATGCTCAACGCGTGAGAGCTCTGCGGCCCAAGCGTTGTACAGATTACTCCCGGTTTTACAAATAAACCTTCTAAAACTGGCATTCACATATCATCACGACGGAGTATCATCAGATCAGCGGCAATGCACGGTTTTATACAAAGATTAGGTGTTAGGAGTGGGGACGATGGATACGGAGAGGAAATATCGGAAAGGGGGTTTTGGGTCCAAAAAGAAGACAACGAGGGGGATTTACTAGAGAGTTTTGAGGGTAGGATGAGAGTGCATGGAATGGATGGGTTGTTGAAGATGGAACTTTACGGCTAGACAGAAGAACGTTATGAAGAAGACAACTTAATTCGATTACCAAAAGCCTGAGATGTCAACTTCTTGTATTGCTCATGATGTGTAACATGTGTAGTGCAAGTATTTTTGCACTAATCGTGGAGATTTTGCTCAATGTTGGTCGGCGGTTGCATGAACCCGTGGGCTGGATACGGAATTTTTTGATTTTTATTCCAATACTCTCTCCCGCTTGATAAATTGAACGTCCCGCACGCAGTGGGTACGACTGTCCGTTCGACGATGATATTGGCTCCGACACCCAGTGCTATGCAAGCTCGGTTTAGGACGTACGGTATTTTAACTTTGTGTATACCAAACTGGCGGCTAGTTCAACGCCGCCAACGGCGCCTATGATGACGTTGGCGTTTTTGTGGTAACTTTGAATATCAGATGTAGTACTGACGACAGACTGCAGACTTGGACATCGCGGAAACTCGCGAGATGTGTTGTCCCGCGCTTTGGTGATCACAGAAGGGTTGATATTGCCAGGTTCCTGTTGGCTTGTCGTCGATGGATTGGAGCACATCAAATTTCAGCGGGATATGGCCATTTGCGCTGGCTTGACGTTCCTCTCGTTTTGATACATCTCCAGCAAGTGTGGCAAGAGCCTTCTCAGTAGGGAAGCAGACTAGCTGATCAGCTGCTCGCGGGCTGGACAACAGAAAACGCCAGTGTTTTGCCGCTCACCGAGGCTAAGGGTAACGCATACGGATCCCGGGAACACATTCCCATTGCAGACTTTATGACCACATGGTCAGCTGAACAATAATTGCTTTATGAACACGGAATATCTCAAAACCAGCAAGGCTTTAGCGCAATTCAGGAGCCAGTTCGCACTTGTACGCAGGATTGGCTACCAAGCCAAAATCAGAAGTAAATAGAGCCTTTTCTGAAAGAATAAGTAGCGCAGCTCTGGCGCCATCATAGGCCTACTCTGGGCCTTCTCTGTACCTCATTTCTTCCAATTTTCATTTTGAACAAGTTTCACACATCGTCACTTATTCTTCGGTTGCCTTATCCTTAGATATCTGTTTTTCTCATTATTACTCTCTCATCATCTCGGCCAGAATTGAAGAGTCTCTCAACCTATCATCTACGCCGTTACGGATACATTCACTTGCATCGTTTCTTCTGTTGAACGGAATTTACTCTGGCCACTTTGCATCGATTGGCAACAAATTGAGCGCTTCAATTACACATTTATCCGACTGTCACTCACTTTACTCGCACTTGCACTTCGCTCCGTGCGACACCTTCATTCTGCCAAAGAGCCCTCGGACTCAATCGAGGGCTATCATCTACGCCGCTTTTGTTTACAAAATCAAATTACACAGATTTCCACACTCGAACGTCACAATGGTCGTCACTACTCGCCGGGCTCATGCCATCGCCGTGGCTTCCGCCACTAGACAAGCTCCCGACATCTTTCGGCCGTACAGCGTGACCAGCATCAAGAGCATCGGGCAACCCACTAAAGGCCCTCTAGTCCTCTCGATGTCTGATTGTATTCAAGCTCTACGAATGGACTTAACCGTACCATGCCCATATCAGGGCGATGCGAAGACCATTGCCGACAAAGTTCCCCTTAGCGAGTTTGGCAATTGCGCATTGGATATTTTGGATCAACATGATTTAATCATGCATCTTTACCAACACTTGGTTGCCATGAATATTCAACTGGCTACGAAGTACGCGCTCCCTCGCCCTGTCGGCGCGCAACCTCTAACTACGGATGAAGAGCTATTCTTTGATGAGTGCGAACGTGTTGCTGCGGAACACTCATTTGACATTAAAGATTTCCACGTGGCGCTGAGTGAATGGTTCATTGCCGCCGAGGCTCGCCAACACAAGATGTTTTTCATCTTCCACTTCCTATCCGTACGTGCCATGGCGGATCGCAAGATTTCCAAGCTTCACGGCCACATTTTCAAGGACAATGATTCTTTCACCTTTCACCCGGTTCCTTGGTTCATGGGCATCAACTACGACATTTTCAGACTTGTCAACAACACTGTTCTCGATGTCTACGGGAATTTGTCACAAGAATCTTTGCGGTGGAAAAAGCAGATCGAGCAGAAGACTGCTGGGCAGTTTGTCAAGGAGGAATAAATATCGGGCTTTTGGGTCGTTATTTGGGAGGGTCACATGATTCGTGGTGGGTTCTGAGTTCCTTGAATGCATTCTTCTGTTTTGATTTTCAAATTTCTGCAGAATAATGACGCTGTGCATGTTAAGGTTGTAGTGCTATCCTGGTAGTTTGTCTAATTACGCCCCCTGTAGTAAACACTCCGAGTCTAGACTTTCAGTTCAACAAGACCCATATTTGCCACACACTGGCGGCAGCTTATTTTGACTCTCTGCCATCCCGTGTCCTGGCGACATCACTACGGGTCAATGCTGGAAGTTGTACGGCATATTATCGGAGAACCGTTAGCTCACTTGGTCAACCCCGAACTGCAAATAATTGGAGACACCGTTCCTCGGGATCCATGTTTTTGGATGCTTTGTAGGAACGAATGCCACTACTGTGAACTTGGGGAATCCTTGACAGCCACTCTCTCATTCACCAAATTTAATCCATCTTTCGTTTTTCTCGGCTCTTGTTTCCAATTTTGAGCAAGACACTCAGCGCACTAGCGTGAATTCAAACGGATCCGTGTGCATGATATTCTCCAAATTTGGCTTCTTAGTTCATACTAAGTTACAAAGCAACGCCGATATTCAGTTTTTCATTTCTTCCGCCTCTTTCTAAATTTCCTATTGGTCTTCGGTATTTTTAAAAAAATTGTTGTCACAAAATGTACTATTAGTCTTGTCAAACTGACGTTGTAAAAGAGTGTGACACTACTTCGATGCTTCGGCAGTTGCAAATCCTTGCCCTGGACAGACAAGGGCCCATGACTCGTGTGGGACTTGAGCCGCGAGCACGGTGTCAAGTGTGGGTTGGCACTCTATGGACTGTCTAGTGCGGTGTAACCCTATGGGGTTAACCCTATGTGTGACCATCGTTGTAGACATGGGTTGACGGGGCGTAAAGAAATATTTACAGTGGGAAGTTCCAGATATAGAGGGTTTGCTGGGCAGCATTAAGGCATGAGGCACCGAAAGCAATTGGAAAGGCATACTGGCGGGCTTAATAACGGACTTAGTGGCGGGGCGGTTGGTAGCAGAGTTGCCGTAGGCTGCTGACTATTGGATACGGCAGTCTTGGACTCATAGCCTTTGGCGGCTGTTTTTGTGTACGTGAGGGTAGACGGTGTAGGATTAAAATGATGTCCCTTCGTGGCTCTTTCAATACGGATGGGTGCGGGTGAATGAATAGGCGTGGGGGTGGACTTTGTGGCAGTGGCAATGGTGGTTTTATCGGGTAGTTTCTTTTTGACCAGAGCCATCGCCTACCTGTTTTCAACGGCGGGGATCGCGGGGACTTGGTGGACTGAGAGGTATGCACTTGTACATCGCCGGGGATAATCACTGGGTCAATGGAGAGGCTCGCCTTGATCGCGTTGACCTTCTGTACCTCTTTAGTCATTGTCTTTATCGCGCCGTTGGCGATGTCTAATACATCTGCCGCTGTTGTTTTGTCTTATTTTACGTCTGCGCCAACTCGCACCACCTGTCAATACGACGGCTCTGCAGGAAACGACAGGCGAAGATAAAACCGACATTCTAGTATCCATCGTTAGAGAGTTGGCAGTTGCGCGAATGTATAAGCATAGAGGTAATACCATGACCAGAAATGCAGTCTAACAAACAAGTATGCAAAGAATAAACCCCAAAAATCGAACACAGCACGCAAAACCTGCCTTTATAAGCCATGTTTGACCGACAGCTCATTACATACGACTAAAGCTAGTGGAAAATACGGGGTCGCGCAAGCACCCCCATAGCTAAGCCACAAAACACATGGGGAGTCTGACGGTGGGCGACCATGTCATGACGAGACCGGTGTTGTAGACAGTGTTTTCCCCGGGCGTCGGATTTTTTGTTTGGAGCCATTATCACTGTAGTCATTA
>JAJNMT010000025.1:0-10272 GCA_025685495.1 Huntiella abstrusa
TTCTAACCACCAAGAGTCTAGACCGATTCCTGAACGGAATACTTCCATGCTGACCTCATCCGAAAAGTTGCATTAAACAGAAAGCAATAGCATCACCATTGTTGACCGACTTGCGCCACATTTGCGCCCACACTATAAATTGGGGGGAAGTCCCCGCGAAAAGGTGGAAAAACGGAACCCAAAACTGATTTTTTTGCTGACACAATTTTCCACTCCTTTTAGCCCATTTAGTCAAGCTGCGCATATCTGGTTGTTCAGCTCGACCATCTGACAAGTTGTTCCTAACAAAGACAATTTGATAGCCGTGCTTGGTCCACTTTCTGTAAGTCATCCGTTACTCGTTATGCCCCCATATCGGCCTGCAACTGCGACTACTGAGACATTGCATTCCTATATGCCGATAACTCGACTCCCTGCATATGATACCCAGCCATCCCTCCAATGACGAAATGCGTCGCTCTTGATAAGAAAAAGGTCTCAAGCCATGACCTGTCGTCGGTTTTGTGATTCACGTGATCCCGCGCCCTGTCGTCTCGCGTGTGCCTTGAAACCCACTGCGGGGCTCTCTGTTACCTTTCTCATAGCAACAGCGCCGGTTGTTCGTTGCTACCCTGAATGCGGACCAATTCATCCTTCCTCTTAGTCTTCAACAAGGACATGTACAGTGCTGTTCTTGGGCGCACACGGCCAACACGAGGGATTGCGCCAGCCAATTAGCTGGCTTAATTGCGGTATGAAGCTTAGTGCGTCACAGTGTGAATAATCCTTCATTCTACTGCAACGAACGAAGTAACCACGATTCCTGGCGAAATTTGGCTACACACTTTTTCCATCGCTTTATTAGTGCACTACCTTACACCGGCAACCACTGGAACTAGCCCTGTTCAGGGTGCGCACCGCGTTAGACGTGGCAGAACTTGGCGATTGGAAAAGACTGTTTTGGCCAATGGTGACCGCAACGGGAAGGAGCCAGAAAATATCGTAGGACTTCACTTCGAGATTATATGTGTAATTACTATCTTTCAAACTCGAAAGTTGCAGTCACAGCATTTGTTGACGCAGTATGATTCACATAGCACCGTCCGTGCCTTCCTTTCTTTCCAATTCCTAAACAACCCCAGATTAGACAGTTGCAGCCACGGCCTTGCAGATTCGCTCTAGTTGAGATCTTGACTATCCCAGGAAGTAAACTTCGACTACTCGTCCTTGTTTTTCTACTTTATCACTCAACCACGCATTATCTTTTTCTATCCCACTTTCAGCACACAGTCAAGAGCATTCTTCAAATTTGGCTGAAATCTGGGGTGTTGCCTTTCTTCATCACAGTGTCATTGCACTTTTGTTTGAGCGTCTAGTTATTACCGCACAGAGGGCTTTGCAACCCGAGTACCATTATCTCTCTTGATTTCTCTTTTTTCTTCATTCACTTTGTACATCATTTCGATTCTAACTCATTAGACACAGTCGGACAGCGTTCTGTTTTCATCATTCACATTCTTCATCGTCCATCTGATCTTTAGACTATATCATTTAGATATACCACGACATTGAATTGTGCCAACTACCGATTACATTCATTCAACTCCCGGCGCATATCACTTTAAACCCTCACGAAAGAGTTCGTGCATCGTGCATCCCCCCCTCGATCTACTCTGTCCCTGGCATCTTCGCAGCGCCCTGCTCGACAATCCCGACTTTGGCTTTTACATCCCTTTCTGGTCGCAACATCTTTTGCCGCTGTCTGCGGCGAACCCGCTTCAATGGCATCTCAAACTCCCGGTTGGCCGCCGTTGGCGCCTCAGCCCCCACCGCAACAACAACAACCTACTCATGAGGTTCACTCAGAGCAAATGAACCGTAAGCAGGCCTTCTAATACCCATCTTTGGGACCAGGCCTAGCAGGCATACAATGGTTACTATGCAGATGGCATAATGTGAACAACTACTAATTCATCATGCTTATTATAGTCAAAGTTCATTACACCTTTGATAACAGGCTAGAGCAAGCAAAGTGTTTGGCCCGTTTGCCTAACACTATCCCCGTACAATCTGCGGCTCTTGATGCGAACACGATAGTTGGTGTGGCAGATATGGCCTGGTGTTTAACAGCCGTCAGCCTTGGTAGCCCTGAACTGATTCATGAGATTCACGCTGCCAACTCAGTTCTTGATTATGCAGTTTACATCTACGACTACACTGAGCCGGACATTCCTTTAGTTGGTCATGGTGTATTATCAAAACTTTGGCCCATGGATAAGGCAGCAGAAAGGAACCCGACTATGGTCTCTGGTCTTGTGACAAACAATTTGATGGCAGTATTTTCCAAGAATTCTAGCAAGACTCTGGAAATCAAAATCAAATTCTCTCAGTGCCCTCGGATCCCAGACAGACCATCGAGCAACATGCCAACGGAACAACCTGTTGTTCATCAGCACTTACCGCCACAGCAACCTCCACAGGCCCAGCCTTATCATCACCCACCACCAGCACACCATCAGCCGCACGTACAGAGTCAGCCACAGTTACAGCACCAACCACCTTCACATCATCAAGCTCCCTCACATCATCAGGCCCCGTCACAGCATCACCAAGCTCCTTCACAACACCATCAAGCTCCTTCTCAGCAGCACCAGCCTCCTTCCCAGCAGCATCAACCTCCGTCACAACATCATCAACCTCCTTCGCATCACCAGGCTCCATCGCAGCAACATCAACCACCATCACAACACCAGCATCAGCCAGCACCAGCCCAACATCAGTCTCCATCTGAACATGAATCGCATTTGCAGCAGCAACCACCGCCACCGCAGCAGCAACCACCATCACAGCCCGAAATCATAGCGCCCCGGCCCGTGCGAAAGACTGCCCCTGCTACGGGGTCAAGGAATCAATCACCAGCACCAGATCCAGTAGTTGAATGGAACAAGCTCGTTGTTCGAGACCCTGCACTGGCTGATAGAATTGCCCAGATGCCTTTACTTGATCAAGCTCAAGCTTTCAGCCTTGAGATGGCTCGCCAGTACCAACTCAATATCAATGACAAAAAGCCAAAATCAGGTAGATCTCGGGGTGGGAACACACGGCCTTCGTCGCCGGCTGTAATGCATATCCCAAACTACGGTGTTTCTAACCCGGTATTGGCACCTCACCCGGCATCATCTGCGGATGTTGTCCCGCGGGAAAAGATTATTATGGAGACGATTCCTTTCTCGGATGTTGCACCATCCAGGCCCTCTTCCCGTGCATCTCGCAAGCGAGCGCCTACTGGCAGACCAAGAGGCCGACCAAAAAAGGGGACTGCGCCATCCGAAACAAACGGCAACACATCGGGTTATGAAGATGGGGCTGAGGATGATCCCCCGGCCAAGCGCCGCGCTGTAACGACAACCGTCACCAAAAGTGTTAATACGCCATTCTCGTCTGCTCCTGAATCTCTGCGAGTAGCCGCTAGTACATCTGGGTCTCTTCGCAGTTTCCGGCCAATTGCGAGTATAGAAACAGCTCCGCCAGGTCACTTACAAGACGTGCCTAGAGCCCCTACACCGGTGCCTTTTGGTGACAAGAGAAGGAAAGCTGTCGGTGCTGTCAAACGACAATCTGCCTTGAACCAGGAGCACAATGCGCGTGATGATTCTCGGTCACCAAACGAAGCGGGGTCTACCGCCGTGACGCCATTTTCAGAAGCTAGCACTCCAGATTTTGGGTCTTCGCCGCCAATGCCACGAACCGCTCAATTCCTCCACCCGGATAGTCCTGGGCCTTCTAGTCCTGTGCTTCCGCCTATGCCGCTGGCAGGAACTGATTCTGGTTTCATGAGTGGGGGTGGCGAGGATGAGGGAGACAAGAACCAAGTTACACCTCGTGCTCGTAATCCCTCTCTTATCGCTGCTCGTGAAAAGAGCAAATCTATGCATCACGTGTTTCGCATCAACACGGAACCCGGTCCACCGCCTAAAAGAGATACTTCTGGGCAATCCAAGAAAAAGGCCGCCACGAAGCGCATGAACTCCAAAGCTGCAAACGACCATGCGCAATCTGACGTGGGCGCGCAATCGCATGTGCCTTCGGCGACAGACAATGAGATCACTCTTCGCGCTAAGCAAGTGCAAAAGACTAAGGTGAAGCCGACACCGGTCTATGCACCTATCGCGCCAAGACCAGCCGAGAGCCCAGTGCCTTCCCGGTCCCATACGCCCGTTAGTGTTCATCCGGCTGGGAATAGCCAAGCTTCGATGCCTGGGTTGCAGAGTAATTTCGTCTCACAGCACATTGCCTCGCCTGCTCCAGACCAACAGCCGCTTGCTCAAGATCCGATGTCCCTAGACGACCGCTCGCTTGGTGGGTTTGGAACACCCGGAGCACAGACGATGCCTGATCAAAATAACGCTGGTCAACAGTCTTTCCAATCAAACTTTCAATCAATTACTACTCAGTTTGACGAATTCCAGCAACATATCCCAGAAGCCCTCAATCCAGGTCACCAATCAGATGTCCAACACATGCGTCATGCGTCTCATGACTCGTATAGCTCCCAGGCATTTGACGTGATGAGTATGGATATGGACTCTATCAACATGGACCTTGATATGGTCACTGAACAGCATATTGCAAATGTCCTCGCTAGCTCCGAGATTGACTTTGGTTACTCTGATCGGACAGCCATATTCAATGGTGTTGATAGCGATATTGGGAATTCCACGGCTCACACTATCAATAATCTGTTGATGGAACTTTCAACTACTGTCCAACCCTCTGTTGAATCTGGGAACCAAGTATCCCAAGAAACTCGGACCCCTTCGGAACCTCCTTCTAGGAAGAGTGCCACTCCCGCAAATAGCGTGAACACTCCGGGTATCCCGCTGCCACAACAAGAACCTTCTGAGGGGACCCATCGTTTACCACTATCGATCCCTTTACCAGCTCCATCACCTGCCGGTTCATTCCGCGCAACTGAAAACCGGTCACCGTCTATATCCGGGCCTATTCAACAGACACCAGTCCCGTGTCCGATCATACCGCAGCATGCAAGCTCCGGAAAATCTGCAGCTGCGCGTCGGGCTCGGAAAAAGCTTTCGGTGACCAACGTGTCAACATCGGTTATCACTAGAGATGCATCACATCCCCCTAGTGAAACTGGGCCAAACGGAGTTGTACCAAGTTCTCCACCGGCCAATTCTCGTTCGAACAAAAATTACGTGCGGAAGGAAGCAATCAAAGATCGTCTCGAACAGGCGGTCAGTGAAGGGGTTATGCCGCCATTCTGTCGGAACTGTGGTGCGATTGAAACACCTACTTGGCCGAAAGATTTATGTGCGGGAGTATACTGGGATGCCAGAGTACCATGAGTATTCTGATAAGCCTGGTCGTGTGACAGCAATTGAAGTGACATCTCGTGGGATGATGGTAGTATTCAAGGCTATACGGTGTTAAAGAAGGCCTTGGGGCCCGAGGACGTCAAGTCCGAATGGAAGGATGATATCCTTTGCAACCGTGAGTCTTGTTCGAAAATAGCGGGCTTTTAGTCTTAATTATGCTAACGAATACATGCATAGCATGTGGCATCTGGTTGTGTAAAAACAACAAACAGCGTCCTATGGACCGCTGGGAAAATGATGCCCACAGACTCGGACAGGAACGGCGCAAGCGCGGCACCGGCCGCGCTCCGTGCGCAAGCGCAAGACAAGCGCAGCATCGTCATCGGCATCGCAAAAGGCTGCCGATATTGCTTTGACATTCTCGGATGTGGATTCAAGACTAGCAGTTGGGGTTTCTGGTGAGGGTACCATGTCTATGATGCCAATTCCAGAAGCCCAAGTCCGGGACGATTCGGTAGATAACGCCATCTCGATTGTTAAGTCTGAAAGAGGCGAATCTACTGTTTCTACTCGTGAAGTACAACCAACTGATACTCTTGGGTTTACAATGCCTGATGTCGCTCTACTCGATACGCCTGCGCCTGCAACTGGCGCTGATACTCTAGGAATTACAGGCTCTCATCCAAAGTTACCAATTCCTATGCACCTTGACGACGATAGATTTGAAGCTACACATTCTGAGCCTCCGGTACCAACTACGAACGACATTTCGCCTGCAACTAGCTCGGCTGCTGATGAGTTTAATGCCATATTCTTCAACGACTCTCTGAATCAGACACCGCCACGCCCCAGTACCCCTACTGGAGATGCAAACCGACTTGTTCCTGAGTTCAAGACGCCATCACGACCTACTCCCAGCCACCGACCTATCACTAGAAGTGTGACTAGGTCGCAAAAGTCGGATCGTGGACGGACAAGAGAGGATTTTGCACAAGGACGCCCACTCGGACACCTAAAGGATCTGCAGTTAACGCCCTGCTACTGGCTGAGAGTCCGCAGCTCCGTCGCAGCCCGCGCATTAATAAGGGTATCAACGGGTCTGCTCGGAAGCTTTTCCCCTAACGCCAAAAAACATGCCACTCCAGCTATGAACGATATTGACGCTGCTTTAGCGGAATTTGGCGGTCGTTCGATGTCTCGAAAGAAAATGCGAGCGTGGATATACAAGGTTCATCAACACATTCCAATGTGCACCAGGCCGACTCGCCGTCGAAGAAGTCTTCCGGTGAAAGAGAGTGGTCTTTGAATCAAGATTGGGAGCAGATGATAAACGCCGACTTCATGACTAATATTGAAAGCATGACGGCGCTTATAGAGGCTGATAATTCCAACCAGCGTACCGACTCTTAAAAGGATATGCTCATCTTAAAGACGAAGACATTTCTGCAATATATATAACGGGGTGGGTATGGGGACACAAATTGGATCACAGCACAGTTTGTAGTTTCTAGGGAAAAAGTCTTGATATTTTGTTTTTTAAGTTCGGCATTTTCATAGGCAAATTTTTGCATTTCAATTTGATGGGAATCGTTTTGACGATATGCATGTGTTACGACGTCATTATTCTGGTGATATTTGTGTTACTGGGTTATACATGTTTATGGTAACCCTACCATTGGTTTTTGTGTCCATGAGTTGGAGTGAAGGTTTGAGGGTAAATTTCCAACTGCATAGATTGAGTCTTTAGTCTCCAAAACTGTCACAATGTTGTACTTCAAATTAACTGTATTTGAGTTTTTGTGTATCACGGGATTCACTCTAGTGAAAATCATCCATAGGATATTCAATTTGCAGTACGCAAAGTGTCCCTCGAGCTATAGAGAATTACGTATGTATCTAGATGTTCTCACTGTTCCAAAAAGAGATCATGTCAATAAACTGGACCAATCAGCGACAGATCAGGAAACTTGTTTAAATGGGGCTCAAAATACCCCTCTGATTGGTCAGACACGTCTTAAACTCTGCGCGTTCGTGGGGCAGACAGGGGGTCCAGTTTGGGAAGTCAAGATTGAAGGCACATGTCGTATCGATAAAGTTGATGTAAAGAAAGGCCACAGGTGACTGCCTCTGTTTAACGGAAAGACTTGCTAGTCTCATTTAACCATCAAACCTTCGAAGACAGATCCATAGTCTTGTTCCTTGAACGCCTCGACATAAGTGACAATGTCCGACATTAACTCCATTGCGGCCGACTTGGCCGTGTACTTCCCCGGGGCTAATGAGTTTCCACCGGAGGTGATCACGGAGCTCTCATCGATTATGCGCATGCACGGTCTTACAGTGGAGGATATCTTTTATAAATGGGAATCTAACTGCATCAAGATGAAGCGGGAGTCGAGTGATGTGACACTCGATGCCGTGCGCTTCTTCAAACAAGCGGTACAGGATGAGGTTGAGAAGAAGGTGTGGACGCAATCCGGAATCACGGGAACCACGGCTCGGAGGAGTATTGGTGTTGGTGGTGGAAGGGGCAGTGGCGACGTACTGGGCATGTTGGATGGGATGATTTCGACGCCGGGGAAGATGCGGAAGAGTATCGGGGCTGGAAGGGCGGGATTAAGTACTCCGACGGCTACAAGAATCAAGACGGAGACTCAGGATTCACCAATGATGGGACACACGTAAGTTTTGAACGAGACCGAGTGGATCGTCTTAGGCCAAGGCTAACCATTGAAATTCTATCTTTAGCCCCTCAAAGTTCAGCGATCGTAAAAATGCCGGCGAAATCATCGAGTTCTTCGCGGAAGATAACGTCCCTGAAAACGAATACCCAATCGCCCCATTCCCCGAATCCCGCACCAAACTCTCCGCTAGTTCAGACCAGAAAAAGGTAGCGTATAAACCACTGGCTATGAAGCTTAGCGAGGCATCGGAGATCCTTGACGACCGTATCGACGAGTTCATGATGGCTATTGCTGAGCACCATTCTCTTGATCTCTCGGTGTTTGGTAGTCCGGCTAGTCAGAGTACGGTGGATATTGTGGCGGTGGGCCGTATTTGTAATGATTCGGCGGAGGGAAAGTTGAATGCTGCCTCGGTAGTTTTGGAGACGTCGCGGAGAATGGGGAATGGGCTGAGAGTTCCATTGAATACGTCAAAGTTGACATCGGGATTCTCTTTTTTCCCTGGTCAGATTATTGCGGCTAGAGGTACAAACATCTCAGGCAACGAGTTTGTTGCGAATCAGATTCTTTCACTTCCTGTTTTGCCCAGTTCAGCGTCAATGAACGAGGCGTTGCATGTTCATAGACAAAGACTCAAGGGCGACCCGGAGGCCATGGATGATGATTCGGACCCCCTTCCTTTGAACTTTATGATGGCATCGGGTCCGTATACAGCTGATGATAACCTCGACTACCAGCCACTGCGCGAGCTTTGCAGAATCGCAGGAGAGAAAATGGTGGATGTGCTTGTTCTCACTGGCCCCTTTATTGACATCGATCACCCACTTATTGCCAGTGGAGATTTCGACCTTCCGGAGGACGCCAATTACGACCCTGACACGGCCACTATGTCAACTGTTTTCAAGTACATGATCTCGACGGTGTTGACCCGGTTAACCACCATCAACCCCGCCGTGACAATCATCCTCATCCCCTCTACACGTGATGCCATCAACAAGCACGTGTCCTGGCCACAAGATAGTTTCTCCCGGAAGGACCTCGGCTTGCCACGCAACGCGCGTACACTTACAAACCCAATGTCGTTTAGTATAAACGAGGTACTATTCGGTGTTTCCTCACAGGATATCATATTCGAGCTATGCAGGGAAGAACTCGTAGGTGGCCGCGCACCAAGCGCCGACATCATGACTCGTGTGTCTCGTCATATTCTCGAACAGAAACACTTCTTTCCTCTTTTCCCGCCCGCTGACCGGTCGATGTTGATGAAGGTGGTGCTGGTGACGGTCGTCCACAGGGCTCGCTTATTGATACGTCGTATTTGAAGCTGGGTGAGATGATTCATGCGCGGCCGGACGTCTTGATTTTGCCAAGTTCTATGCCCCCGTTTGTCAAGGTTGTCGAGAGTGTGTTGGTGGTGAACCCGGGACATCTGTCTAAGCGGGCTGGGCCGGGAACGTATGCTCGGATGTGTATGTTTCCTCTTCAGATTGATGAGAGCGCACCGGTGCAAAGTCACGATGTGTATGCGCGGTCGCGCATTGAGATTGTGCGGATATAGATGGGGGAATGCATGTGGTAATGTAATGAAATATGGTAGATGAATTTTATAATTGGGTATCTGGTTTTGCAACAATAGGATTAATATATCCCCGCCCGCTTTACGACTCTACTCTACGTCTCTTATCGTCACTCCGTGCATCGCGTGATGAGCTTCTCTTCCGCCTATACCTGGGACTTTCATCCCTATCGCGGCGTCGTCTGTCGCCACTTCTGCTTCGTGACCGGTATCTATCTCTCCGAGGAGAGCGACTACGGCTTCTACTTCTGCTTGGGCTACGATGAGATTTCCTCGTCACACTGCGACTGCGACTGCGACTATGTCTTCTATCTCTACGCCCCAAGGGCATCGCATTAGCGCCTCGTCCACCCATACCACCACCTTCACCATCCGGTTGGAATCTCTCATCTACATCGTGGAAGTCACCTCTCTGTCGCCAGTTCGTATCACGGTTCCCTTCACCCGGTCGTCTTTCCGTGAGTTGACCCCAGCGACCTGTGTTCTCACTCTTCATATCCTTATACTTGGTACCACCCTTGCGACCAAGCTTGGTCATATCGCGTTTCTGTAGATACTCTGGTAATACGGAGCGATCCGAATTTCATCCTGGAAGCGCGCGCCCATGATATCACGATCTGCAAGACCCGCAGCGGATGCCTCAGCCTGGTAAAAGGCACCTTTATGGTGATACTTCTGCATATAAGCCATCCCCTTC